>JADDOH010004212.1:0-35585 GCA_016648135.1 Agrypnia vestita
CGTTGCATGGAGAAAGTAAGAAAATGAGATGAGATAAATAATACGGGATATAATGTATGCGGTCCGGTGACAAGTGGTACCGTTTGCAGAGCAATGCACGGAGGCTGTATGCAGAGCAAGGTACAGATATCGCATCATTTTCAGCTTATTTTATTCACATCAGCAACAGGAAGCGAATGCGAAGCTATAGATTTTTATGAAATTTATTTAATATTTTAAAACTATTGCTCAGTAAAACTAATATCAGTGCGGAAGGAAAATTATGATATTTTGAAAAAACAGTGGAAAACTTGACAAAAATGAAGATATTTCGAAATATATAGAAGGATACATTAAGAAAACATGACACTGTGAATGAAATAGAAAAAGCTATGTGAGAAATCATGAAACTTTTGAAGAAATAGTAAATATCATACAGAATTTATTACATTTTAAAAGAGGTAAAGTTAAACATGAAGATATAGAAGTAAAAATGACAGAAATTTTGAAAATATATGGTAAAACATGAATAAACACCATAGAAATTATGACACATTAGACAAAATAAAACAAATCATCACAGAATTTATGATATTTTATAAGAAATGATGGAAAACATATTTTATGATATTTTGCATACTCTCTTCACTCACAAAAAAAACATTTATATATTTGGTTTGAAAATGCAGCTTTTAAAATATCGGAATCCTAGTATAGATTTAACGATAGTAGCAAAAATGAGGACTGAGGAAAATATTCATGAATCAGAAGCAAATGTCTTTAGAAAAGAATACGGTTAACGGAAAAACCTATAGCAGTTAGAGATGATCCGTAAAAAAATACGAATAATCAATGGTTAACAAAAAATTGAATGAATATACGTATAATGTAATTATTGTACTTCATTTGTAAAATATATACATTTATTTTATTTATTAATTAATCAACGCCTCAGTGGGCGTTTACAGAACAAGAAAATTAAAAAGATTTTTATACACCTAGCATACAATACATTTTACAATAAATAATTTTAAAAAATATATATAAACAAAACATATTGAAGATAAATGAACAATATAAAATGTAATAATATGAATGTAACAATATAAAATAAACGATGATTAGTACACAAGCAACAGTAATAATTAGCAACCTTCAATAAATTAATAATAGAGTAAAATAAAGATAATTAAAGCAATTTACCAGATAAATAAGATAAGAAGATAAAATAAACCAAAAAAATAAATATAAAAGATAAAATCGAAACATATTTAAAAAGGAAATTAACAATCACTAAGTATCATTAAAGTAAATAAATTTATATAATTCATGGGGAACAAAACATAAGTAAAAAATTAGTTCATTAAACTGTAATTAATGCTATTGGTATATTTTAGGTCTAAGTAATTATTTAATTCGGGTATGCTCCTACAACGAAAAAAATGTCTACGAATTCCGTAAATTTATTTCCAAGACGAGGCATGCGTGTTAACGCTGAATTTTATGCATAGTTATTCCTATGGGTCCCTACATTACAATACAATACAAGCACAGGAAGGCTTATAAGTCGATTTGTCGACTTATGGTTCGAAAATCAGTGACTGATGCCATAAAATAAATCTAACATCTGTGCTCAATCTATCCACAGTTTTAATTTCCATCCTCGTCTTTTACATTCTAAAATATAAATTTGGTCATAATTTTTAATATGTAGCTGGAGCCGACTTTAAAGACGTATTCATGTCAAAAATTAACTAATTTTTTTATGAAACTCTCAATAGTGGGAAGTCAATTTATGTAGACGTTTGGAAACATTTGCCTCAGTTAAATCAAACACGACACCAGTGCAATATTTTTTGAACCAGTTATGACACAGCTTGTAACTGTCCAGCTGTACCACTGATCTACAGAGCTAACCGATCTGTAAATCTGAATTATTTTATCAGAAATACATGCTCATATTTTCAGTTAACATGAATTGATGTCAAAAGCGTACATAAATTTGTACGAGATCTGGATCATGGCTTCGTGGATCCCGCCCAGAGTCGAGATTAGTAAAGTTTTCATCTCCCATAACCTCAAAGCACCAGTCCATTCCTTTAAAAACTCCACAAGCAGATAACACAGTTATCAGGGATGCAGATTAAATGAAAGGTGAGAAATTAAATGTCGCATTGAATATTCTCGAAATGAATTTTCCGCATTAAAAATGTACTGAAATTCGACCTACAAATCCGACAGAAGTATCAGACTTACATTTTGTAACGTGGTAAAGATTTCCGGCAATCGGGGTCCTGGAAGAAGGAGAACATCAAAGCTGAAGAACCTGAGGCAATGGTGTGGCCAGTCTACTGTAGAGTTTTTCTAGGCAGCAGTATAAAAAATGACGGCCATAATAGCCAATGTCTATTGGGGGAACAAGGCACAAAAAGAAGAATAAATGAAATTATTAGTCATATTATACATCGAAGGACATACGGATGCAATGGAGAGGCTAATTGTATAAGGTAGTCCCTATAGTTCACCAAATATAGTTGGCGGGTGCGTAAGGAATGCGCGTGGTAAGTGACTTATAGATAGTGGTATGAATCACTATGCCCGCTAGAATTCGTCGAATCGATGTAGGCATGTACAGCACTAAATAGGGGTGGCTAGCAGATAATGAGATGAGACCACCTCCCACCGCACTTCAGTCCCGTTCGCCTTTATTTCGTTGGCCTAGGTGTACGGATGTAGTGAAGTTTGCAAAATAGCCCACTTGAGGTATCGGAAATGCTCTACTTCGGAACAGATGACGCTGAACATTTTTGGCTGCATCGTTATCAGAGATCCTGATAGCTCCACCAAGAGCATGATGTAAAATAAGAACTATAGATTCAGAACCAAAAGGCATTTCGTATTTCAAAGGATGTAATTTATCTGTTTCCTTTGTCAAATTGCCTATACACAATGTTGCACTCAGATGGCCTCACAGAGTTCTGAAATGGAGATCTTGGGAGAATAAAAGAGGCATCGGAGGACCTCGAAAGAGATGGGCCGACGATATAGCCGCTGTAGGGGCAAAGAAATGGCTACAATTAGCAAATAACAAATAAGGATGGAGGGTATGGAAGAGGCCTATATCCAGCATTAGAGAGATGAAGGCTGAAGAAGAAGAAGAAGAAGAATGTTGCACCCAATCCTGGACTTCTATTTATCATCCATTTTATATGCGATTCCCCTAAACCTTTCAACGCAGGCTTTTGACAGCTTGTATTTTTTTTAAATAAGTCGTGCATTCACGAAACAGTTTTCCGAGAATTACTCTGCGGTAATTATGACGTTATATTAATATTGACAGGGTCAAAATGCTGGTCGATAAAAAATGAATACCTTTCATGAGAATTTGATGATGTTAAAATCAGTAGCCACGATACAACTGCTGGATCATCGTGTTTTGTGATGATGTGCGCTATAAAAAATACCTCTTAACCCTCAGCCCACCGTGATAGAAAATAACCGTACGCAGCCATGATTTTGCAACTCGTGTAAAAAATAAAGATTTTTATGCAATACCAAATATAAATTAATGGTACCAGAAATAGGACGACCACTGAAGGCTTGACATAACCAGATAATCCAATCGACAAAAGAATATATGCACTAGGCGATGAGGAGTTGTGCGTCAGAACAGAATATAATGGCTTTAACATCTCTGCCTCTTTTTCGTAGCCTCGTTAGAGTAAACTTGCTAACAAGTTGGTTATTCGGAGAATTCATTCAGTTCCATCCAACACGACTACCATTATCATATGGGTTTATTTATTTTACCCAAACAACAGAGAAAAACCTAAAATATAAATCAGATATTAAGTTATATTCAAGAACACATTCTTATTGTGAAGTTGCATTTTTTTCAGAACAAAGTTCTGTGAAATTTAAAACTAAATTAATTAATCAATTAGATAGACATACAGAAAAATGGATAATATATATTAAACAATTAATAAATGATACTTACAGATAAGCTCAATATATTCAAGGAAATGTACAAGGCGATATGTATAAGGACAGGAGGAGATCCGTGGTTCGAATCCCGGTGTATCGGTGAATCTGTATGTCTTTCTAATTGATTAATTAATTTGGTTAGGTATTAAGTATTTACCGAGACATTCACATAATTAGAAGCAATGTAAATACAGTTCTACCGGGATATAACACTATACTCTTCTGTCCTGGCCCACCACTTTTGCTTCGTCCACGTTCATACATCTTCTCATGCACTCTCTTCGGTTGTTGAAGCTTCTAATAGGGCCATCCTCCAATATTTGATTTACCTGGTCGTGCCAGGTCTTCCGCGGACGCCCTGTCTCTGTTGCCTTCAACACTAGCTTCATTCATTTCCTCGCTCATACATTTCACATGGCAAAACCATCTCAGCGATCCGTTCTTTATGCTATCTATTACGCAGCAGATAGCATTACATTCACTTCTACTTCGTTCATTCTCTACTAGAGTACGATAAATAGTGCAAATATTTTTCAGACATGCGTCCATGCGACAGCATTCAGTCTACTTTCGTTCTTTTTTAGCCGATTCCAGGCTTCACTTCCATACATCCGAGTTGGCACTTGAACTGCATTACGTACCGCTAGTCTTGCTCGCTTTGACAGATTTTTATTGGCCAAAATTGCATTCAGAGCATCATCCACGTTCCAGCACATTATATTGGAAGGACATCTCGTAATATTAATACTAGAATCAAAGAACATATGAGGTGTCTTAATAACAACAATTTTTCCGAATTTTCCAACCACCCATAGAAAATAATCATAAATTTGACCCAAAAATAGGGGTGAAAATATTAAATACTAATAATAAAGGTTTAAAATTGAATAATTTAGATATTTTTTACATTAGGGAGGCGGTGAATAATAGAGTACCTCTCATTAATAACCAAATTAATTTTTCATATAGCCCTTTGTTTAACTTAACGTTCACAAAAGATGTGGTAACACCCTCTTTAGACCACGCCCCCTCTCACTCTCTCTCGTTAGATTCCTGAATTGTTCAGTAGGCTATAATCCGTGCATGCTTGTCTCTGATAAGATTAACACGCATGTGATGAATATTGGTGATAGTTTAACAATACTATGGTTGGGGTGTAAGTGTTGTGAATATAGTAGTGTAGTGTTGGTCCTGACGATGAGACGGGTACGTCTAGAAACCGGTAGACCATAAATCTGGTAGTGGTTTTTAATAAGTTTACCAACATTCTGTCATCCACTTTCTTTCCCGCAGTCACTCTCCTTTATAGTCATGTATTTTATAGTATCCGCATGTTTGTGGAAATACTACACGTTTGATGTTCTTGGTAGATCTGTCACGGTTACGTGAGGGTTAATGGGAATTTCTTTCAGATTTGACATTCACAACATTTAGCGCTGTGCAGAGGCCAATAACACCGTCGTCAAATATCGACTTCAGTACGTTTTTATGTTTTTATTGGCTGTTGAAGATAAGCCCCGTATTTACGGCACTGATATGGTAATACCATTTGTGCACGCTGAAAGGCAAGCGTCATGTTGACAGTTTAATCGATTGCTTTTGGTGGTGCCGTTACACTACGATAAATAAATTAACGACTAATTAATGATATACTTGATATGAAATATTTATGTGGAAACACTTCTTGTTTTTTAAATATATTCCATCGTCGCTACGTTTCTGGTGGAGGGTGAGAAATTTTTTGTGATGGTGATCCCGGGATATGAACACCAAATAAAATACCAGGTGGTTGCGATTATCTTAGTATATCTAGATACTTTGTGTCGACCAACCCTAAACTAGAGCTAACCCAGAGCTAACTGCCCGCTGGCTTATGGAAGAGAGAGATAGAGGGGGAGCTTGTGCTCTCCTCTTATATAGCCGCGCCCCTTTGTACTTTTGCTAAGGCGGTCGGCCTGCATTCAGGTCGTGCCTCTTTGTACTTTCCACTTCTACTTGAATGTTCGCTTTTCAAACGAAATATTGGCATAAGAGGGACTAATATCAAAAGAGACAAACTTCAACGTGGACGAACATTGAGGGTTCATTGTGTTCGTAATGTTCACCACGAGCTGAGGGAGGCAACCATTAAGATGACATGACAATGTCTTCGAAAACATATACGTGATATGTGATTAAAAAAGGTAACTTCTTGCGGAGGCAGTGTCCTACCAGATGTCGTAGAGTGAGGCAGGCACTTGGATGGATGTTCAAGGCAGGATGGAGCGCCATACTCTTCTTCCTTGACAAATAAATCTCCTCATATCCATCGTAACACATATCTTCGGTTGTTGAGGCATCTTATAAATCCTTCCTCCTGTCTGATTTACCCTGTATTACCGAGCCGCTGTATTTACTATCCCTGGTGACATCAACACTTGCTTAATATGTTTTTTTGACTATTCTATCATTGCTTATTCATCTTAAATGAAAAAATAATTTTAAAATACTACTAGTAAATCATTCTACATAATTTTACAATATTATGTGTATTTTTCGAGCAAGATTATAAATATTATGCACGTTGAACACGACACATTGAACAAATTGACATATGCGCACATTGTTACTTTTTATCAGTGGCGTGTAGTAGGCAATAAACTTAGGTTATGCTGCTATCGAATGAGTGGCGATTACAGAAAAAATGTTGATTAATCAAACATTTTATGGTGCCACCGTAAATAAACGTACATATTAATATTGTATATAAAATGTTTAAAAAACTAACATTTAAAGAACTTTCTTTACAAATTACCATAAACTAATACATATAAACAGAAGTAAATAAAATATGTACTATTAATTGTATTTAATGAACTTAATATCTCAAAGAGTAATAATCAATTATGATTATCAAAGTAAGCTTACAGTTGGAATGGAATTAGTAACAGAGTCGTTTCTGTAATTGACACGCGCGCAGTTCTCACCAAAACATATACCTTTCACAGAAACACCCAACTACATAAAACTTACAGACATTAAGATCGCGCGAATATAATACGGCTTCAATAGGAACATATTAGTATTTAAGTAACAGAAATATAAATGAATAATAACATAATGAAAAGAATGTAATGAAGTAGTGAAGTAATAATTTATTGAAAATAATTGACAGTATGAGACAATAAAACAAAGAACCATTTTGTCAAAATTAAACTTCATTTTTTTTTTAATCGCATCGATCATTAATTAATATTTTTTCCCAGGATCTTTAGTAATGCACAGCATTTTTGCTGGTATGCGCTGCACGCCACTGCTTATTATGTATTTAATTATACTTTTGCTATCAATGGCTCCCATTCAATTTACAGTGCATTTTGCAAAATGTCTGCCAAATATTCTTCTTCTTCTTCTCGTGCCCTGTCCGTTTACCGGACGTTGGCTATCATGTTGGATATGCGGACTTTGTTTACTGCGGCCCGGAACAGTTCCACAGTAGACTGGCCAAACCACTGTCTCAAGTTATTCAGCCATGAAGTCCTCCTTCTTCCAGGGCCCCGACTTCCGGCAATCTTTCATTGTATTATGAGATGCACCTACAGACTTCAGGATGATGTCTACTACATGCCGAGCATTCATCAAATATGAAAGAAGAATATTATAATAAAAAAGATTTGTTTTGATATACAAGGGACATTTACTGTATAGTAGTGATGGGTCCGCTCTGTACTCACTACTACAATGTAGTACTACACTACATTGAAGTGCACACTTCGCACACTTTGATGTGTAGTGCATACTACAAACTACAAACACCAAAGTTATTGAAAGTATAAACTTCAAATAGTACACTTCATTTCAAAGCGAATACTACAAAGTATATACACTTCAAAGTTATTGAAAGTATGAGAAACATACTTTAAATAGTGCACTTTTTACGTGAAATTTTTGGAAAGTTGATGTAGATATATAAAGAAATCTCTGGAAACTGTAACTACCTCCCCCCATGGTTTGAAAATTTTTTGGAATCGAAAGAAGAAATCTGGCTGGATCTGGAAATCTGGAAATCTTTTTTTTGTCGTTGACCTTTTTTTTTTTTTAGCTCGCCAAATTTTTAAAAAATTTACTTCACTTCATTAATATTACAATTACTTCACTTCATTTAAAAATTTACTTCACAATTACTTCCTTTCATTATTATTACAATTACTTCACTTCATTTACTTCACTTCAATTACTTCACTTCAATTTCTTCACTTCACTTACTTCACTTCATTTACTTCACTTCATTTCGTAGTACTACAATTACTTCACTTCAAGTAGTTTTTACTACAATTGTAGTGTACACTTTGTAGTCTTCAAACTGGTGAACGTGTGTGTGTTGTAGTCTTCATTTTGAAATGTAGTTTTTCCCTTCGCTACTGTATAGTATCTGATCTTCTACTGAATATTTACTTTTTTTGATCTGCCTCTTGATCAATTTGATCAACGCGTCCGGCTCGCCAGAAGCACCAGAATTGATTGCGACAGATTGGAATTATAGGTTGAATTTTTTACCGTTAATAATAGGCATAAACACGGGTTCCGCGTAATTCGTGTACTTATGAGCCACAGTTATAAATGGATGGGAAACTATTTATCTAATAATCAATTATTATTCAGAAACATTGTGGATGTATGTATATATTACCCCGATTTAAATAGTAAATTTGACCATGAAACACAGGTAAGCAACAGTTACAAAATAATAAAAAAGTAACCCATAAAAACCAAGTTTTTATTATACTCCCTTTCTTTGTAAAATATAACAACAATTAAAGACGAATTAAAACATATAACATAACACTAAACTTACAGTAATTTAATATATTTCTAAAATGTCAGATGTTTTGAGCTTTGATAAGACACTTCACGCTTTGAAGATTAAATTCTAAAAACATTTGTCAGTCAATTTAGTTTTTCGACATTCGTAGTGAAGTACCTATTATGTATACCCACGGAGTAATTCTAATTTAGAAAATATTCCGCGACGTTATCGGGCCGCCGTTGCTAGTAAGCAAACTTTTCTAATGATTCCAATTTGAAAAAACCAATAAAATTTCTAAAAATCCGAAATTATACTATAATTATTAATTTTTTTTAACGAAAATTTGATAGATCTTCTTGATCGTCGCCACGAGTCTACTTGCCAAGTTTCAGCTCGATTGGATTACGAGAAAAGGGTTAAAAATCGATCCAAAGTTTTTTCACCCGGCAAGCCGGCAAGCAAGCAAGCAGATGCCACGAGTTAATATAAAGGGAGTAAAAATTCCAATGTCATTTTGAAGAATATCGATTGATAACAAAATGAGGAACATTCATAATGAAGTTGAAGACACAAGTCTAATTAAAATAGTTTAGGTTTTACTCTGAGTCCACGACAGTTTAATCTAGTTTTAAAAATCATCCCCATGGATTCTACTCGCTGATCGTATTATCCTGATCAGTAAAAACCTTCAAAATTTATAGAATACCTTGAAAAAAAAATAGAGAAAAAATGGTGACAATGAATCTCACGAATCTAGAAGAGAACAGTGGGGTACAATAGATCGTATTATTTTCTCATTAGCGACATCTGTGGGGATTTAGGGGAATGAAAATGGCTTTGTACAGGCCGCATGGAAAAGGCGCTTACAACTCATATATGAAAGCTTTTCACGCAATTTGAACATATATACAACTTCCAAAAAATGAATAAGCATGGTATATTCTATCATGGGTGGAAATGGCGAATGTTACAATTGTGTAAAGTGATCACTTAAGCCAACCATAAAAAGACAGGTCATAAGTCCTGTTACACCCAAATGACTTCTATACCTACTTTCCCATAATTAATACAGTTTCGTCTCTGTGAGATATCTATAATATACACTAATTGATTAATAATGTCTCTGTGACATAAATCCAGCACTGTTCTGAAAGATTTGAACAAACTCAAAATATTCTGTATTATATTAGTATTTTTTCGTTGATTTGATGTAATAAATTTGGTTTAGAAATATAATCCACTTATTTATCTATGGGCAAATATAATAATCTATGGGTAATGTACTAGAGAGAGATAAAGTAAACTGAATTTCAGCGAGTCAGTGAAGTCTCCACTTGAACATGAACGCGCCAGGCATGCTGGCGTCACCGGAAGAGTGATTATATTTTTTCAATTGATTCAGCAACATTGTAGATTGACATTTGAAAAACATAGTGATTATATTATTTGTATATATCTACTTCTTTTATTTTATTAATTACACCAACATGTTTCAGAAAAACTTTTCCATCGTCAGGGTGTTGTATAACTGTCAAAATATCAGAATGAAATGTCTTTTGTTTCTTATTATTCAAAATTATTTGAAAAATTATTTTTAAACATTATTACTGAAGTTCTTGATTACTCGCAACTATTGGAAATTTTTTTAGAATTGGGCTGGTAGTTAAATTTAATTTTTTATTTATAATATTTTGTTTACTGATACATGCTTTATTAATTTCTAATGATTATAAATAATTCAATTTCAGACCAAAATTATTTATGTGTAAAATAGAAAGTCCTACATTTTTATCATTATAATTAATTAGAAAATGATCACGGTTTGACAAAAATTTAGGACTTTCTATTTTACACATAAATAATTTTGGTCTGAAAACGAATAACTAAAAATCATTAGAAATTAGTAAAGCATGTAATAGTAAACAACATATTATTAATAATCAATTTAAATTAACTACTACCCCAATTCGAAAAAAATTCCAATAATTGCGAGTAATCGAGAACTTCAGTAATAATATTTAAAAATTATTTTTCAAATAATTTAGAATAACAAGAAACAAAAGACATTTCATTCTGATATTTTGAAAGTTAAACAACGCCCTGACGATGGAAAGGTTTTTCTGAAACATGTTGGTGTAATTAATCTAATAAAAGAAGTACATATATACAAATAATATAATCAATATTTTTTAGTGATTATATTGCCTAGGATTTTATAAATTGCTTCATCTGGTTTACGATTTACGGCAATTTAAATAGTTTTGCTGCATTTATAGCCTACCTCCATTTAATGTTGATCTCGAGCGAGATGAGTGCGGATGCTGTAAAAATGAGAACACCTCTGTCGGGTAATTGTATCACCCGCGGGGAAAGCGGGGGCCTGACCCGCCCGGACCTGAACCCGCCGGGGAATGGCGTCACGTCCGGCCGGCCGCAGCCTCCGGACCACGTACGTCTTACATCTTACGTGCCTCGTCGATACCGCGAGGCGGTGCGGCCAGACGACGGCGACTGTGCCCTCTAAAATCATTCTGCAGATAGATGTCGTGATGTCGCAACTACGCACAGTGGGGTGGCCGGCAGAGGGTGAAATGATTGACGTCGTCAATATTACAAGTTCATAGTGATAGTCTCAAATTGACCTTCTCCTTATTTTTTGGTACCATCTCCTATAGGAGGTTGGCGATCATGACTCTGTTCAACACCGTCGCTCAGGTGGTTTGTTAAGTTAACACTCAGTTAAGCGAATGAATGAGGAAAGAATGGTAAGAAAGATATATAATGCAAGGTTGACGGCGCCAGAAAGAGAGGGCAACCACGGAAGACGTGGCATGATCAGGTTAACCAGATACTGGAAGATGGTCCTGTTAGAAGCCTCAACAACCGTCGAGCTTGCATGCGAAGATGTATGAATGTAGCGATGTAATGATGAAGCGAAAGTTGTATGTCAGGGCAGAAGAGTATGGCGCTCTATCCTCTCTGCCTACCCCCACGGGGAAACGGCATGATGGCAAGTTAGTTAGTTAATATCAAGAAGTGAAGATACAAAGGAAGATTTTGAGAAAAAGGGGCAGCATTTTTAATTATTTTTCGAATCAGTTGGTCAGAGAGCATTTTATTAGCATTATTTGAATCAGAGTAATACGTAGCTTCGTGACGATTTTTTAATATTTATCCCTTTTGGTCGCTGTTGGTCGCTTAACTTATAATTTCATTTCGTGTTTTATTCCTTATTTCGAACGATAAAAGAATCAGTGATTAGTCGGTGGGTTCCAGCCGGGATCCGGGAAGAGATTTGAGGGTCGTGTAGACATTGATCAGTCTCTTTTCCCGGGGCTGGAACGAACTAAAGCTGTAATTTGGTCCTCTCATAATATATCCGAGATACTCAAGCTTCCCATACGCTGGAGGACTTCGACATTTGTAACTCTATCCACACAGAAAACTGACAGTATACAGTATGCATTATAAAATCAAAAGATTATTTCGACTAATTGCAGTACTGCAAACCAATTGAATATATCGACGAATGGTAATATCATAACGGAATCATCATATCTTTCTAGAAACATTAAAAACATTTTTGATCTTCTAACATCCAAAAATGACCTACTATGTAATCTGACACTCTTTGAGCACATCATAGATGAGGAAGATGGCTGCAATTGATTCATCAATAGCAGCTCAAAAAACTATTTAAAGTTTTAAATTGCTTTGATGCAAATTACGCCAATGCGATACAATTTTGAAATCGTGCATACTTGACCCAATACTATGTTGCAAAAGTGACAAATCGATAAAATAATTTGGGAATGTTGGTAAACGCTACGCTATGTCGTTATGATAATACTGCTGACTCAGGTCAAACGAGTTGGTTAATATATCACGCTTACAATATTTCATCAACTGACAATCAGGCTAATATTTCGCCACTTTTTAATTTCATTAGAGGGGGTTTATTTAGGGACTAGAATATGAAGGACAGTACATCATCAGGCCTCCATAGCAGGCCGATCGCCGGCCTTGCTATGCTCATGTCTCGGGAAGCTACGCGTGTTCTCCGTTTTACGGTGTTAATTTATTTGTGATAAATAAACACGAAAACACAACAGGTAACACGTCTTTAATTCTCTGATCTCACCATTTCCCTAAAAATCAATCCCTCCATACAATAGCAAATACCATATTACTTCGGTCCTGAAAGTCTTGTACCGATATTCTTTAAATTAACAAAAAGAGCCATTGCCATGTCTTACGTACATTATCATTTCGAATCAAAACAACGTTAATATATATTGATACACATTAGCATAATATGACTTATTATTACTGTCAGACACCTAATCTTTTTACTTTTCTTAAATTATAAGCAAAATTTTCATGGTCAGAATAACCTAAATCAATTTTATTTAAAAGTACTTAATGTTTGATGAAAGAACACCCCAAAAAAGTCTTAATCAATGAGTTAACTGTGAAAATATAACAATTACCTACGTGTAAAATCTTATTTGAAAAGAAACAGGTGTAAAAAAATCTTAAAATGCTGATAATATTCTTGCAGATACCTTATCATCGTTCAAAAACTCACTCATACACAACATCCATTTTCTAAACGATGACCTGAACCTATAGATCCATTAAATCAACTAAAGCGCCCTTGAGGTGAGTATTCGCGAAAACGGCGCTATATAAGTTATCCAAATATTATTATTTATTTACATTTTCTTACATGATCACACTAAATTCAAACACTAAATATATAATACACATGAATATACATGTAGAATATACATAAATGTAAAAATACATGTTGCTAAAGCATGCCGAAGACACTTGTAATTGGGATAATGGACATGGTCTTCATTTATAATGCTTTATTATTAGAGTATCATACACCCATTATCCTGTTAGTGTCTCTAGTAAATATAAAATAAAATTTAAAAAATGCCTTTTTTGTATAAAAATGAAATTTTTGGACTTCAGACATGCTCTCAGGTACAGTCATAATTCTCAAAACTACAGGGAAAAATAAGATATTTAATAAAATTTGTTATGTTATTAGTTAAATTTATGCTAAAACTATTCATTCAATCAGACAATCATTGAATAGATTTATCAAAGAAAAAATGAAAAATACTTTCATTGACATTTTTGGCACTTCGTGAAGCAACATTTAAATTTAAAATATTTTTTTATTTTAATGTTGTAAAACATTAATTGTTGTAAACATGTATGTTAATAATTTATGGTTGTAAAACATAGTAGTTATTAATTACTACTATAGTTTTGAGAAGAGAATCATCAGGTATGATTAATAAGTCAACTAGTAGGTTCGCAATGGAAGAAACAACACATTTTTAATAAGTTTTATTATATTTATCAAAATAGTATTTATTACAAATTAAAAAAGTTTTGAAACACGAAACTCAGTTATTTTTATGTTTGTCAGAGGAACGATTTTGTTTTAATACAGCTGGTGATGATTCCAAGGTTCTTCTTCTTCTTCATCAGCCTTCGTCTTTCCACTGCTGGATATAGGCCTCTTCCTTTTTTTTCCATTCTCCCCTGTTGTTGGCTAATTGTAGCCATTTCTTTCCCCCCACAGCGACAATATCATCGGCCCATCTCTTTTGAGGTCTTCCGATGCCTCTTTTATTTTCCCAAGGTCTCCATTTCAGAACTGTGTGAGGCCATCTTGTAGTATCCTGTCTTGCAAAGTGTCTGCCCATTGTCATTTTAGCTTCGCTACACGATCCATGATATCCACTACTCTAGTTCTGCGCCTAATTTCGTCGTTTCTAATTCTATCTCTTAGTCTTAGTCTTAGTCCAAGCATGGATCTCTCCATGGATCGTTGCGCTAGGAATAAAATTCTTGGCGATTTTTTTAATATTCGCCTTAGTTATCAACTTCGCCATAAGGATCGTACCTGGGTTTTAATAATCGTTCGCAATTTGTTCATTAAAGAAAATACTATTTTTACTCAGGTAGACATAAAATATATTCAATTAAAATGCAAAAGTCTTCATGTTTAAGATTGTTGGTGTGAAAGTGTTTGAATACTTCCACCCAACGAGTTTCCGTCAAAACATTTAGACTATTTCATTGGCTTACTTTTTGCTACCTGATGTAGTTAAAAATTAGTAATAATTCTTCAAACACTTCTGTGTCTTTATTGCAATCATCACTTTTCAATCAATACATCCAATGCTTTTTGAACAACTTCCCATGCAGGTCCTTTTTAAATATGCCCAATAAAATATCTCTTCTTTAGTTAAAAACCATGTCCACTGTTGCAAATATTCACGACTTGTTTTATAAAATGTGTGGCCGTACTTTTCACAAACGCTTCGTTAATATCACAAAACTGAATTATTTTGTGTCCCGAAGTTTTTTTCGGGGACACCGGGACGGATGGTCACGTTATTAATAGAGTCGTAATTGCTTATATGATCGCCGATCTCCAATTGGAGATGGCACTAGAAGAAGAAACTGAAGTGATTTTGAGTCGCTGTGAGTTTAGATATATTTAAGGTAGGTATCTCTAGATCTTGTTGTTCGAACTTCGCTTCTAATTTACTTACTTATTTTGAAAGTTTGCATTATTGTATCCAACATAATAATTTCGTTGTGTGTCCATCTGTCCATCCGCCTGTCTGTTTGTCTGCTCATAACTTCCTGTAACATAATTTTACCATTTAATGTTCCGTGATTTTTTTACGGATAAACGGCTGGTGTGTATATAAATTATGATATATTTTTTTAAATTTATTTATTTATACAGTAGATACATAATAAAGTTTTTTTTATAATAAATTAAATCTACGTTATGCTCCCCATAATATGAGTCAATAGCTCGAGCTTACGGGAGGAGTATTTTACAAGAGAGAAGCCATAGAGAAGTAATAATTTTTATTATACAAAAACCATTTGCGACATGTGGGTAATGTTACAATACATCGTTGTCCAAAATCAATAATTTGACTTCTTTCTTAAACTATTCGTATTTTTTTTTTTTAGATGTGAACACGGAATACGCGTCACATCAATATTCTTACTATTTTCAAACTAAGCTAAACGCTTATGCTATGAAAATAGGACTAACTTGCTAGTCTGGAGTGAGGTTCGAACCCGCGACCTTTGGATCACGTGGCGAGTGTCCTAACCACAAGACCAACAAGCTATTCTATTACTCATTTTGGAATGTTCCTTTCTTGAAATTTGTTTTGCGACAACAATGTATTGTACCATTAACTCCCGAGCATGTATAGTGATGTTGTGCCATGGTGGTTTTTAAATTTCGTATTTTTATTTTCCCTTTTGTTCTATGTCTGTTACTTATACAGTCAAGGGTGTGATTTATTTATAAAATAATCTTTGTAGATTTGGCATAGGGAGTTAGTTTTATATACTTTTGTGAGTGATGCTGCATTTAATTCTTGAAATATATTTACAGTAGTTACAAGCCCCTCCCCACCCAATAATACCATACTGTAAGAGGAACTGCACTCAGTGGACGGTTTTCCTGAAATTATCTGAACTGGAGGCATTCGCTATTGGTCCAAAATAAGAGATAATTCGTCGAAAATCGGGCTGAAATCAGATGAACATCTTAACCGAGGAATTGAAAGCCCGTGTAATCAAGACCATCTTATTCCCGTACTGGAAGCTGAAGCCTAGGTGGTCCCCTAGATGGCTGCCGGAATTGATGGATGAGGATGACAGAAGACAGAGAAGTGTGGCGGTCATTAGGACAAGCCATTACAATCACCGCGGTAGATGAACGTGGATTAAAGATGAAGAGAATACAATAGATCCAACATATTTTCAAGACACTCAAAATAAAAAGACTCGTAACGTAATTATAATGAAATTTAATGTAGCGTGTCTCTGCTGTCTAGAAGAAATTGTTGTCTTACTTAGCACAAGAAAGGGAGGCAAATGAAACAGTGGAAATCGATTGTCGTTTTATTTATTTAATTAATTCCCTGGATACTAAATAATCTGAGCACCGTTCTTCAATTCACACTAAATTACGCAATAGTTACTTGAAAATATTCTGCGCGTGTAGAAATTCTGTTCACCGGTTTGTATCGTTCTGATTACTATGGAACACTTCTCACACGTCAGTAGGTACTTAATCGCTGGTTAGAATCCATACTAAAATCGATCGTTAAATTTATTGTCGCTTGGTCACACTGAATCATCATTTAATATGGATATTTTGCAATCGCGCTAGCTTTTATGATTCGCATTCTGTTACTACAATTCAAAAGCTAAGTGCACAGTGGCCCGGTCAACCTCCTTTATAGTCACTGGCTCATGTCGCTCACTGTTTTCTTAATCCAGTAGAATCCAGCAACTTCCATTTCGCTGTAAATGGTGTAGAGTACCTACTGTAAAATCCTCGATTATGTGTAGTTCCTTCCACTTGTACCATATTGTGACAATAGATCACAGATTTTCGAAATTTTTGCGTAAAGTATGCGGCAAAATACCATATACCCTAACTGCAGATATCCTGAGAAATGTGAAAGCAAGGAAGGAGAACAGATGAGTTTCGTAATATGCATAAAGTCCTCATACACAAGCCAACAGAACCGATACTGAAGGAAAGAAAAAAATGAAGATAGGCGGTTAATGTCAAGACAGACTTGCAAGAGGTAGGGGGTATAAGCATTGATAGAGCTCTACCGGAACTACGGTCACGAACTTTAGAGTCCCATGAGCCTGCTAAGAATACCATGAACCAACCATCAAAAACACTTACAGACACCATTTTAACCTAATTCTGGATTTGCTGACCTAAGTGCTTCCAGTCGTAAACCAGATATTCAAAGTGCACCGGCCAGGGATAGTGTTTCCCAACTGGAAGGAGAACGAACGAAGAATCAGCGGGGTATATAAACTATACCCCTCAACATCCAATCACTCACTCCGACAGTCGAGAGTCAAACAGTCACTCTAGCGTTGCTTCCTTATCTATACACTTTCACTGGCTCCCGGAGAAATAAACATCGATAAAACATCAAAATTGTGTTACAAATAATTATGTTAATTTATTTTTCTTATTACTCTCTTGCATGCGACATTCTACCATTCTAAATTTTTTTTCTTGCTTAATGTTACGTAGCAAGTTAGTTCGTTTACTTTTGTGTCGCTAGCGGTGTAAAATGCTTTTGACTGCGTCTGTAATCGATCTTGGCTGGGCTAGTGACTGCATCTTATCTCTTGATAAGACGCGACGGATTAGTCTGGTTGGAAGGATGATTGGGATATTCAGTAACAATAGTAACACCTTGTATTATAAGGTATTTCTTGTACACAAGTACCACAGTATGTTTAAATGTATACTCTACGACAATGATCAGCAAAAAAGTCTCTACACCCTCGCGCCACGGACACTCAAGCATTCTCTCCGGACATATGTCACCATACGCTTACATACATACCTATATAACCGTTCGAGTATGCTTCAGTTACTAGTGCTCTTACTCTAGTCTTACTTACAGCTAGTCTTTCTCTATCTTCTTCATCATTGTGCTCTTGAAGACGGCATCCCAGTCTTAACATCCGGCGACATCTTCCTTGATTTGCAGCATTTCTGACAGCTTCCTTAGGTAAGCCATTGGCTGCTGTATCCGTCCATTTAGCCGGTGATCTTCCGCCGAGACAGAAAATTTCTCTATCAGAGCGTCGCTTTTTCTGAACTAAATCGTCTTCCGTATTTGTGAAAACCACTGAAAACAGGTTTTTATTACCAACGTCTCATGAAACGTTACCGAAAATAATTTGACGTTTTCGTGTTTAGTTTGCAGAACTTCGAGTTCATTTTCAATGAATTTAAAATAAATTAAATTTTAATAAATATTATTACTGAGTTCTGCGAGCTTGCGTAAGGCGTTATTTTAAATATGATAGCTGTTTCGACTAAATAGGCGATTATCAAAAAGTCAGTCTTTGATGATTTGATTTGTCATATTTAAAATAACGCTTTATGCAAATTCGCAGTACTCAATAATAATATTTATTAACATTTAATTTATTTTAAATTTCATTAAAAATAATTTTATGTGAAGGTGTTTTAATTTGTGAAATAATGTTTAACTTAATTTTTGTGTTTCTAATATCTCCATAATAAAAAAGTTTAACTTGTTATAAAATGTTTTTTTAAACATGCATATTTTCTTTGAAATAAAATAAAATAATTTTGTGGTTTCGATTGCGAGAATTAAAAAACGAAGACAACGCAGAATCTCTATTTAAGTTAATCCAAATTTTGGTTAACTTGGTCAGACTGGGCCATACCAATTTTAATTCAGATCTCGCCACCATTTCTTGAGACGAAAGATTGTAGGTACATATTAACAATAAAAGCAAAAAAAATGTTTTGTAATGTAACGTAATCGAGGATTACTAATTTAGAATGCAATGAGTTGGAGATTTAATAAGAAATCTAAAATCATGTTTTCTAATCACTATTAAAAGCAAAGAAAGAAATATCCCCTCAACCAATCAACCCCGAAGGATGTGCCACTTGACAAAATGGCCGCTTCATACTAAAATGAAAGTCGATGTCAATTTTAAACCGACACATCATACCAAAGACCCCAATATATAATTATGTAAATGGCATATGTAAGCAGCATTGTCCACTATTGGTAGCAGACACAGCATATTTAAAAGTTTACTATTTATTTACACACACATACAAAAGAAAAAGTTAGGTGGCATTTCATTTAAAGAATTTATTTCCAGTAAGATGTAGGTTTCATAGATTCCAGAGAAATTTCTTTGAGTAGTGACAAGTTTTCTATATCTAACTATTACTAACACTAAAAATTACTTTTTTTTCTCCCGGTTTCGAGACGTAACCCGTCTCTTTGTCAGGACAACCACTACACTGGCATGTAAATAACACTACACCTACTATGGTTGTGATGTATAGTGTTATGTACACGACATCTCCTGACGAAGAGGCGGATTACGTCTCGAAACCGGTAGACAAGAAAGTCAATTTAACATTTTGTTAAAATGTCTGACCACAAATTTAATCCATTAAATATTAAATATATTAATAATATTTTTATATTTATCTCAGAAATACCTCAGTAGATATTGCCGTCTTTGATTTATATTCCTCATATATGAAATCATTGACCACTTTGTGGTCATCAAGAATATCGCTTCTGGGCATTTGGTCAAAGCGAATTGCTATTTGTAATTATAAGTAATTGGTAGGTATATGCTTATTTTTTATTGTTTTTTAGCATCGTAACTTTTTACCGTGTCTGTGGTGGGTGACATCTCTATGCGCCATTTTCGGTCTCCCTGTATATTTTGTGCGGCTGCAAGTTTTATTAACTTGTTCATCAGGCCTTCAGGCTGGACGCATATTATTGGAACCGCAGGCTGCGGAGGTTTCGCTGGAATTATAAGAAAAACTGCGCGTGGTCGCTGCACATGTCACGTGCTGCCGTAATGGCGGTCATGTTATGGTGTTCCGGCTAATGCAGGAATACCACCGCCATCTGCATTTAAATAAAATATGTGAAAGACATATACTTCCAACATTTTGCAACTTAAAGTAACATTAAATAATCATAAACATACTAAGATCGAGATCATCAAAGCTCTATCCTGTAATGGTTATAATATGGCTGTTAGATGAAACAGACCTTAATTCAGACACGTCCCTTTTATATCAATTTTAAATGAAATTATAGACTTGGTTATCATAGAACATTTTCGATAGCACAGTCTTGGTCAGATACGTCAGTTCTGTATTTGTGACTGAAAGAACATGAGTACTTCGTGTCCTGAAATTCACTATTTTTGGTTTAGAAAGGTTACTTGTGGTAGTTCTTCAGTTTTCAGTGAGTTTCACTAAAGTTAATCATTTTCCACATTTCACATTCCAGTGGCATTAATTTGATGCTAAATATTTTAGAACTCATGATGGGTTTAGAACGATATTCTGAGGATTTGATTATGAAGAGGAGAAATATTAGGCCTATAACAGTTCCCTGTGACTCTCCTTATGCAATTGAACAGAGTTTACTTAATTATTGTTAATTTTTTAAATGTTTTTCACTTGGTAAAACTAAAAGTTGTAAAAATCGGTGATTAACAATTTTTATAATCAAATAAAATTGGTGACATTGATAGAGTGAAAATATTCAAATAAAAAATATTAGTAGCTTATTAGGACACTTGCCTCGTGAACCAAAGGTCGCGAGTTCGAACCTCACTCCAGACTAGCAAGTTATTTTTTGTGCTATTTTCATAGCACAAGCGTTTAACTTAGTTCGGAAATAGTAAGAATATTGATGTGACACGTATTCCGTGTTCGCATCTATATTTTTAAAAAATTCTTACAAAAATCAATTATTTTACAGCACTTTATCATGGAAGTTATCCTGAAGAAGAGAAAATTGTTCCCAAAACATGTAGATATTGTATCTAATAAAGTAATTTTGATTTTATTTAAGTAGCCTATTATAAGGTGATCTGAGCCCCTAAGGCCGGTCGATCAACCAGAGGTTTTATCAAATACCCGACAAGTGGAACCAAAAACCAAGAGAACGATATCGGTGCCTCCATTCCTTCAACCCTTATTAATTTGATTCGTTAATCTCTTTCAATCTGCAGAGCGGTTTACATGCGTTTAACTTTGTAACTTTTACTAACTTGTAACATTTATATTGTTGTGCACTACACACTGGTGATCATCACCATCAACATCAACTCCGCTTAAATCGCATTTAAATTGTTAAAAATCACTTACGATTTTATTTCAAATTGAAAAAATATATATATTCGGTGATCTCTAAACCACTTTTAAGGTTATATAATTAATAGAAATAATATGTCACCACAAAATTATTTTGCTGTTGTTGAAGAAGATTTAAGGTTCATTATTCTCTGATTTTCAAACTAATTTCTAACCATTTATGTAACAAAATCACATTAGATGATGAAGTTAACTATGCTTAAAAGATGCATACAAAAATAAACATCAATGTTTATTTTTGTATGCATAGTATGTATAGTTATAAATTTCATATAAAATTTGTTCAATTATTTGAACAAAATTTTTCTTGCACGTATCTCGGATTTCAGATTTTTGGTATCTCTATATCCTGGACTTCTTAAAATTTTCAATCATCAGTTGCCTGAGAAAATTAGTCTGAACGTTTCTCTTTCATTTTCTTCGCAAGCGGCTTTATGGCAACCACTTTAATTGGGCACGTATTCGCTCGTTCTTGAACCATAACATGATACATGGCGTATTCAAAAGCAGTCTTCCTGTTTGTCTTAAATGGAAAGTCTTTTACGAATGTCTTGTATCTGGAGATTCTCATCAAAATACCTTCCGGAGATTACTTCCCCACGTCGGCCCCTCTTGATTGAGGATCATGATCTTTGTGAACTCTGCCCTCTCGACTATCTTCTTCTTCTAGTACTTTTGCGATTATTGTGGCCCGAATTCAGAGTCTATATTTAGATGATTTAAAGGTTTAGCCTTAAAAGCGCAATTTCCAGTACAAAACAACACTTTCAAATCATCTAAGTAATAACCCAAAATTCGGGCCTGAGTGTTAGTAATCATTATTTGCACATACAGCTAGAAATGGTTGAACTATGGATTTTCTGAACCATTTGCCATTGGTTTAGATTTTTCTGCCAGTATATCCTTCAACAAGTTTTCATCTGGTTGCCATTTTACGTAGAGACGTCTCATCATTTTATGATGGTCACAGAATCTAGTATTTGTCTGGATGTCGCATGATATCGATCATTGCATTAACAATAGTAACCCTAATAATCCAGCTTATTTTTAGAAGCCGTCTGTAAATCTACATCCTTAATGTTTCATGTCACTTTAATGAGTGTCCATGATATGTCTTGATTATATTCTTCCACTTTTTCAATCGATCTTACGTATATCTCTTCCTCTTCATCTTTTAACGAAGCCCACCACAAAGAGCTTCTCCAATCTATTTTCTCCTCTAAAACGAAACGTGAAAAATATGAAGAATTCATCGTAGGTGTATACGGCGTTCTTCCCATATCTGTCCGTGGTAAGTGCAGTACGTACCTCTTAAAAGTGTCATTTTTTCCAATCTCATTCATCTTCTTGTGCACTATCAGTTCAACGGGCTTTAGCTATAATGTTTGCTATTATAACATTATGTACTGCGGCTCGCTATAGCTCCACAGACGACCAAAGCACTGTCTCAGGTTTATGAGCCATGATCTTCTCCTTCTTATAGGACCCCGAATTCAAACAATCTTTCCCTGCTCTATACGAGATGCAAGATTTGGTACTTCTTTGGATGTCTCATCACATGTCCGTGATATTAAAGTTTTCAGATTTTTTTTGTTCTCATCATTTATTTTTCTGTCCATCCAGCATGCAGATTCTTCATCACACAGGAACATTGAATTCATCAGAAACTTTACACATCCAAAACAGGTTCCAACAAAATCGCAGGTTGCATCCCACATGAAAAGGTTGCAGGAGGTCACCGGTGGTACTCCGTCGATCATTGGCGCGATTTCACCCAAACTCATTACGCTTTTCAAGAGTGATGTTTGACCCCTCCGCCGCGGGTCTGGTCTGCCCCGCGAGTTCAGCTCGCCGCCGCGGCGCTGCGGTCAAGAGCTGATTGCGGTCATTTTTTCGTTTGGTTCGATCCGATTTTTTTGCTTCTCGATCATTCGATGCGTCACTTCGGTGCGTTCCCCTCCCCCCCCCCCCGGCCCTGCGGCCCGCGGAGGAATGCCGTCGCGCAAAAACTTTCCACCTCTCGTCACATCCAAAGCAAAAACGTCACTTCCAAAGTGAAGTAAAAAGTGGTCCATTCTCGCGGTGACCGTTTGGTGGGGCTCCTTTCTGAGCAACTCCAAGTGGCGAGTGGCCTTTTAACGTGTCCCGCGATTTAAGTCACATTTTTTTACATAAAAAAAGTCGCATGGACGATGGGCATGGATAGAGGAGACTACTCGTACAGTGAAATTGAATCAATGTTAAAATTTTATAACCTACAAAAACGTAGAGAAAACACTTACCTAATCACCATATACAAAATATTAAATGGCCTCACTGATGTGCCTTCGTTTCTGGGCCAAATAAAATTCAATATCCCTTCCCGTAGACACAGAAATAATGAACTGTTGTTCCTTAGCTATCATAGAACCATGGATTCCATGCCCCCATGTCACGGTCTTATAAATTCAAGACAGGATCTGGACTTCTTTGATCTTGTCGCCATCTTGTTAGTACTTTTCATTTGTCCTTGCTTTTCGTTTAAATTGCTATAACTTTTATTCTCTTGTATTTTATGTTGGTTATGTTATGTAATATATATTATTGGACTATGTCCGTTAATTTTAATAAATAAATATATAAAAAAAAAAAAACACTAAGTCGAAATTATCGTTAGGCTATGGTTTAAGGATAATCAATATAAGGATAACAAAGTATTAGCACATCGCACCCCAAGTGCAAGACCTTTCTAAATAAACGTAATTTTTGTAGATCATTAGTTCTACTACCTAACAAATGAATATCTTTGTATGACTTTCCATAATTGTTTTAGAATGTAAGGTCATACCTTAGCATTTGATTATTTTTTTCTGTAAATCGAGTGCTAGAATATCCCTTTTACAATGTTGTTTTTTTATTATAAGAAATAGAAAAAAAATAATTTCTCACGTTGGTACGCAAAATAAATACAGAATTACGAAGACAACGAAATAAGTAGGAGTTACAAATTATTGTAATGTTGTATCGTTTATAGGTGTAACATATTTAGAGATACTGAAATACTGAAACGAAATCATGTTGCCCGGGTCACGATTTCTATATTCCAGAAATGTCACCTTCTTTTGTTATTAATGTTTGTTCTCATCCATTGGATTAAAGGTTATCTGGTTCTTCTACGACACTACCCATTTTTATTACCCATTTCATACATTTTTCCTTTTCGAGTCGGTCAACTAAAGTGATCATTTTACATAATGATTGACCACCACAATGTTTTAATAAAAATTATTTATTCGGCTCACTCTTCTACGCAATTTGCTGCCACTTTAGTCTGTCGTCTTTATCTTCCTTGCTTGACGCCTGAGCCGAACTACGTTTATGAAAATAATCATTCATACACGGTACTAAAATGACAATATAAATTTTTACGTGTGAACGGAAACTTCGGAACAATCCCAGGTAATAATTTGAAACCAGGTGAAGACACGGATTACTATCTCAATCAGATCGAAAATACGACCGTATTGCCTCGTGATAACGAGCCCGAAACGGAGATAAAATCTTCGTATTGTTGCACTCAGATCGGCGATACATTTTTTTGTTTTAATTCGTTACCTACCAACACCTTGCTTCACTACACTGCGTTTACACGATATGTTTGAAAAGCGGGGAAAATTGATATGGCATGCTTGGAATCCTTGGACGGTAATTTATTTGGGTCTATTATTATTGCTTAGCGCTATCATAACAATCATGCCTTAGCCACTATTATATAACATTGTACACTTCTTTCACTTTCACTTGATGAATATAATATATGATACTAGGTGCCCGTTGCACGGCTACGCGTGCAATTTAGCCTGGCAGCAGATTCACTGATGATTAAGTAACGAAGAAGAAGAAGACGGACTCACTGTTGGTTGAGTAACGACGAAAAAGATCGACGGTAAACACTTTCCGGTAACGCCCCGATTGCAAAGATCGGACTGCGCGTTTGGGAGATTGTTATATAAGATTCGATAGAAGAAAAAGAGAGCTATATGTGGTATTTTTCCAAATTGAAATGATAAATGACAGAGTTGTGAAAGATCGAGTGGGGAGAAAGAGAACCTCAACTTGTAAAAACCGAAGGGTGTAAGAGGAAGCCGCGCAAAGGTGAGTGAGTCAGATGGCTCCCGCTTTGCGCGGACGGGCTGGGCTCCTCTGGAACTTTTTAAATTTTCGAAATCGGGCATCGCTTCGCGGAGATATCCAAGAAAAACCCAAAAACCACAACATAACCTAACCTAACTTAACCTAACGTCACCTAATCTTACCCAACCTTACCTAACCTAACCTAACCTTACCTAAGAATGTAGAAGCAATTTAACTTAATCAAATAATTTTTTCCAATTTTGCACTACTAATGAGACATCTATTTTTTTTTTTATAACCTTCATTTTTAAAAAAAGATCGATAGAATTTTACATCATCTACCTATCTGCATTTTTATTTTTTTTGTATCTTTATTTTTAGAAAAGTTATAAACGAATGAAATATTTATTCAATTTGACCTATATTAGACATCTGTTGATTTTTTTTAGAAGTTATTATCTTCTGTAAATTTTTGTCATTATGTTTTTTAGTCATAACTTCTAAACGCATGATCCAATTTTAGCCATTGATATTTCGATCGATAAGGAAATAATGCTCCTATCGAACTTATAAATTATTTTTTTTTACAATGGCAGACTTTAGAATTACGTCCGCTTTCATCCGCGTTTTTCTGTTTTGTCTGTGGCTTGGCGGGGAATATTTAAATTACAATTTCAAAAAATACAGTCTGTATAATTTAACGTTGTCTATATTTCTGCATTTTTATTTATTTTTTATCATTATTTCAAGAAAAGTTTTAAAATATTTATTAGGATGGAATTTTTTTTATTTTATTTTGTAACTTTTCTCAAAATGGTGATGAAAAATAAATAAAAATGCCTAAAGATGGATAACATTAAATTCTACAGATTGTGGTTTTAAGAATAAGAATTAAAAATTTTCCCGCGATGCCACAGTTAAAACCACAAAACTCGGATGAAAGCGGACGTAATACTGAGGTCTGTAATTGTACCAAAATTATTTTCAATATGATCGATAGAGACACCATTTCCCTATCGATCGAGATATCGATGACTAAAATCGGATGACGCGTTTAGAAGTTACAGCCAATAAACTAAACATCAAAAATTTACCGATATCTCGCGGTTCAAAAAATTGTCAATAGATGTCTACCTGGCCCCGGAAAATGGAATTAAATATTTTCTTTAATAACTTTTCTAAAAAAATAGATAGGAAAAAACTAAAAACGCAGAAAGATACATCACGTTAACTTGTAAAGATTTTATTAAATATCTTTTTTTTTTTTACATCCTCATTGCGAAGCCACGCCCAAAACCGCGAAATTTTGAGCGATTTTTTTTATATTTTATTTTATAATTTTTCTCAAAATAGTGATAAATAATAAATAAAAATGCCAAAAGATAGATAACGTTAAATTCTACAGATTGTGGTTTTAAGAATAAGAATCAAAAATTTTCCCGTGAAACCACAGTCAAAATCACAAAACTCGGATGAAAGCGGACGTAATGCTAATGTCTGCAATTGTACCAAAATTATTTTCAATATGCTCGATAGAAGAACTATTTCCCTATCGACAGAGATATTGATGACTAAAATAGGATGACGCGTTTAGAAGTTACAGCCAATAAAGTAAACATCAAAAATTTACCGATATCTCGAGCTTCAAAAATTTTTCAATAGATGTCTACCTGGCCCCAGAAAAAATGGAAATAATTATTTCTTTAATAACTTTTCTAAAAAAAATAGATAAGAAAAAACTAAAAATGCAGAAATATATATCACGTTAACTTGTACAGATTTTATTTAATAAAATTTTTTGTAACATCCTTATTGCAAAGCCACGGCTAAAATTGCAAAACTGGGAACATAATTTTGAAGCCTGCCATGTTAAAAATACCATGCCATATTGCCGAATAAAACGGCGTTTCGGAGTTACAGCCAAAAAACTAAACATAAAACTCGAGCTTTTAAAAAAACTCAACAGATGTCTAAGTTGATCTATAAAAATTGAAGTCGTTTCTAACTTTTCTAAAAATAAAGTTAGAAAAAAACTAAAAATGTAGAAAGGTAGGTAATTTTAAATTCTACAGATCGTGAATGTCAGAAAAAAATTAAAGTCTCGCCGCGAAACTACGGTCGAAACCGTGAAACTCGGGTGAAAGAAAATATTTTCTTATATATTATACTTTTATGATAATTAAATTATCAAAAAAAAAAATATAAGGATGGCCGATCTTACAAAATCTTGAAAAAAAAATGTTTTTGATTTTATTTCTGTTTTGTTGAATTTTATTTTATTTTTGGTTTTTTAAATTAGGTTTTTCTATTTCAGTTTTTGATTTTGGTTTTTTGCGTGAGTGCCACTGCGCGGCCATGGCGACCGCTGCGCGGCCCATGCGACCGCTGCGCAGCCGTAGCGACCGCTGCGCTGCCGAGGCGATAAATGCGCGGCCGTGACGACCGCTATACGGTCAAAACGTGCCTCCGAAGCTTGGAATGTTTTCATAAGTTTGTCAGTTTTAAAATCATTGTGTGCGTAAAAGAAAATTATAGGTCAGGTTAGGTTAGGTCGTAAATGGAAAAATATGAATGAATATGTAAAAGATTATGTATCCAAAGTAGAATTAAAAATAAATGCTTTTTTAAAATTAAATATAAAATTAACATATCAATAAAATCTTTTTCGACTTTTTATAAAAAAAATATTTTAGTTTATTTTTAAACAATGGCTTATCCAAAAAAGTAAGAAATAAATTAAAAAAAACACTACATTAAACAAAATAAAAAAACAGTTTTCAAAATTCAAATCTGTCAGAAAATAACGAAGTGAGAAAAAAATTAATTTAATACTATAAAAGAGAGATCCCTGAGACGAAAATAGCTGAAAAATATGCAATTTTTAAATTGTCGAAATCCGGCTTACGTCAAAAATAAAATCTCATTAAAAAACTTTCAAACACACGTATCGAAAAAAAAAATTTGATTATAATTTTTTTATATATAAAGACAGAAAAAATTTAAAAATATAGCAATCATTGCATACAAAAAATAAAGATGGCCAGACTCGGCACAAAACGTCATACTTCAATTTTGAATCCGATCACAATACAATAAATAATATGAGGTAAAAACGAAATGAACCAAGCAACAAAATAAGAATAAGAAGAAAATAAATTTTACAAAAATGTCACGCGGCAACGACTTATCTTTTTTTTTTTAAATTGTCATTATCTTTCATATTTGCAGAGAAAATCGTAAATATGTCCGAAAAAAGTTAAAAAAAACGCCAAATAAGGCTTTATAAAAAAAAACTACATGTAGAAACCCTAGAAATCCATTTCCGCCTACCTTCCTTTCCCTCTGGAAATAAATTTACACACTTCCCTTATGCATTAATGTACTCCTATATCTCATTTATTCAAACAATTTCTTTCTTCAATCTTTTCAGTACTCCTGCTACATATATTATGTTTTCTCTATCTTTTACTACAATGAATTCTAAATTCATCAAGCGAATTATTTTAATTGGCTTAGGGCCTGTTGTTTGATCAGAAGTAATAGTTATGAAAAAAGCATAGATTTTTACGAAAACGGGTATTTTGATTGAAAGAGAATGCAAAATTGTGCTTCTTTCTTAACTATTACTCTTTCTTCTGATCAAACAACAGGCCCTTGATATTTTTATTTATCACATATGTGGCGTCTCATATATAAAAGCAAAGGTAGCAACGTCCAAAAAATTTAAAAAAATGTTTTGAAAGCATTCACCGATATCGACTCATTTAAAATGTACTATATTTTAGATTTTATGTATCTGTCCCTTCCAAAATCATGTTTTCTGTAAATTTATTTCGTATAAAATATCGAATTCAGTATATTATAAATTAATAATCCTCGATGATTACATTTAATTTTTTTTCGATATTGCTGCCTTCGCTTTTATACCCCACATATGTTATATTTATTTTAACGAATAAGCTGTTAAAATTCTAAATAATATAAAATAAAATATACCCAATTGAGGCCTTTAAAAAAATAACAAAAAACTTTTCAAAATGATTTAGATGAAAAGATATTCCGATATATAAAGAAAAGTAAATATAAAAGAAATATAAATATAAATACTATAAAGAAGTTAACAATATTTCAAAATTTAAAAGACCCAAGTTATAATTTAATAAATAACCATAAAAGGATAAGTCTCCAAACAAATTAATAGATTTTGACAATTAAGATGTTTCCAACAAAAATCCATAAATCGCATTCTTATAGCTTTTGAGAATTGAAAAATTTAGCAAAAATTGTTTATGTACTGAAAAATATTATTTTTAAAAATGATATATTAAAAAACATTAGTTAAGTTTTCAACCCTTAAAAATATTATTCATAGGGAATAACAGAAAACTAAAAATGTATTTACAATTATTTTTTGAAAAAGTATAATCGTAATTCGAAAAAAAACAATTAAATTTACGTAAAAATATTAAAAAATTGAGCGAGGCATACGCGCATGACGGGAGATCTCCCGGTACTGAAGAAAATTAAATAAATCGTATTAATAAATACATTCCAGTGGGGAACGATGCGTTTCTGGAAAACAAATGAAATGCTAGAATATATAAATCAAATTTATCGTCTTGATTAGCTTATAACATTTCTAAAAATAAAGATAAAAAAAATCTAAAAATAGGGTCATCTGTGAAAAGCTGGGCCCTACAAAACGTATTTTTTAGATTTGAAATTGGCCTTACTGCTGCGAAGCTACGGCTGAAATGGTGAAATCCGGATGTAAGCTTCCGTCACGCAAAAACGTTTCATTTTGGGACGATATTTTTTGCTAGACTCGTTAGCTGCACTCTTTTTCTATCGATTGAGATATCGCGGGTGAATGTAGGCCTCCCCGTCGCGGAGCAGCATACAAAAATATAAAAAACGCCAAAAAAAGGCACTAAAAAGATTGCAGCTGCTTGGACACGCGTTTGGAAGTAATTATTTTCAATAGAAAAGATGCGCACCGTCGAGCGCCACGCGGTGATGCCACTTGCGTGTCTCTGCGGTTTTTTTTGACCGAGTTATTAAAGAAACGGAAATTTCGACTTTGGTTGCGTACCGAGAAAAGTGGAGGGGCTGAAAAAAATTTGAAATATGCGCAAAAGATGGCGCCTCCAACTGTTGTTTGAACCTGGTACTCGCTTTTATAATTTTGTTAAAACTACGCCTACAGTCGCAGAAACGGCGCCCTCGCGAAAACGGACCGAAAATGGGGGTTTATTTTTGTATTTCGGCGAGAAAAAAAGCTACGCAAAATTGATGTATGTAAGAAAAAAAGATGACCGGATTCGGCACAAAACGCCGTACTTTAATTTTAAATGCAATCGCAAAACACCGAGATGTGCAGTAAAAACGAAATTCCACGCCATCGAGCATAGAAACTAAAAAAGAAAAAGAAGATTATAAATTTTTAGAAAAAAACACGCAGAAAAGAGTTGGCCTTTGTATTCTTTTTAAAAATTGTGATTATCTTGTATACTCGCAGAGAAAACGGTAAAAACGTGCGAAAAAAAAGCCAAAAAAAACCCAAAAAACGGCTTTGTCAAAAAAGGCCGAAAAAGTGTAAAAGTGTATAAAAAAGTGTATAAGGATAAGAAGGAAAAAATGATGAATTAGAAACTACGCGTTATCGGCGTGTCCATCATAATCAAGTTTCAAATTCTAAAATTTCGAAAAACTCGCGAAGTTATGAGGCAAAAACGACTTTTCACTCTAACGGGCATAGAAACGACATTAGAAGAAGAAGAAATTTTTTTTTTATAAAATTTCACGTGTCAAAGAGTTTTTCTTTGTATTTTTAAAAAAAATTGTGAATATCGCGTAAACTCGCGGAGAAAACGGTAAATATGTGCGAAAAAAAAGTCAAAAAACGCAAAAAAACGGCAAATGTCAATAATTCGATGTGACAAACATATATCGCGGAAACTACCTGACAACTTTAATATATATTATTATATATAATTGTGCGACATTATTTTACGACATTATTAGAATCAGAATATTTAATTATACCGAAAAAAGTTATTAATTATTATTAGAAATCCAAACGCCCTATTCTGCATTTATCGATAACTTTGAAGTGTGTGTACTTTGTAGTGTTCGCTTTGAAATGAAGTGTACTATTTGAAGTATGTACTTTCAATAACTTTGAAGTGTGTGTAATTTGTAGTGTGCACTACACTTCAAAAGGTGTGAAGTGTGCACTTCAATGTAATGTAGTGCTACATTGTATTAGTGAGTACAGAGCGGACCCATCACTAGTGAGTATGCATGTTGTTAATTATTTCACACCGGAGAGAATCTCGAAGAGCAAGTGAAAATAAAATAACACAATGCACAGTACACGAAAGATACACGAAATATGTGGCGCGTCCGCCCGGTGGCGGTGTCATGATGAATACTCGACTGATTGTTCTCGGTCATCGCCTTTTGAACGTTCTGAAACTACTTTATATGTTTTCAGTCGGATAAGTAGGTGTGTCAGCAATTTTTTTTAAGGATAAATGAACACGAAAAAGAAAACAAAACATCTGTGGCGCGCCGCCGAGTCCGCCCGATGTAATAATGAATACTCAACTGATTGTTCTCGGTCATCACCTTCTTAACGTTCTGAAACTATTTTCTATATTTTCAGTCATGTTAATAGGTGTGTAAGCATTTTTTAGAGAGAAATGAGCAACCGTGGTGAGCTTGGATTGTGAATGGCCGGCAAAACCACTCTCCTCCCATGTATGCGAATTTGAATATGGGTATGATAATCTGGCGCTAATGAGCAAAAACTGGGAGTTGTTTTAAAAACTGCCAAATAATACAATTGTGAGGTATAAAACCAATGGCAGCAATATCCAAAAAAAATTTAAAAAAATTGATTGCAGTCACCGTGGATTACTAAATCTACTGAATTCTAGATTTAATGTATCCCTTCTAAAATCATGTTGACTAAAAATGTATAAGCTATGATTCCTGTAAAATCTCGAATCCAGTGCATTACTTATAAGTTATCATCGATGATTGCATTCATTTTTTATGGATATTGAACCTTTGCTTTTATACCCCACAATTTATAGATTTAGCAGCGAGCGAAAACCACTCACTCTGCTTGCTACTCAACTTTGATATATATACATACAGTAGTATTGTCTGGTCTATCTGCAGCTCCGTAAAATATGGGTCTGGGTCAACTTCAGACAGCCATTTTCCTGACCACTAACTGCCCGATAAGCCTTCGGGCCGACGTGACAACTTCCTTAACGCCGAATTTCCGACAGCCGAATTCCTCGACAAAAATAAATTATTTTTTAAGATACCAATGTAATTACATACATATTTTTAAAGAAAATGTGATTGACTACGTTCATGCTATTGTGAATGGTTAATTAAGATAAGTTATAGAAGTCTCTCAGAGATGAAGCTATGAATTTAAGAAAAGTGTGTGAAAGTCTTTTTATACTATGACCCAGGGCTTACAACCTGTATGAGCTGACTTAAGTGACTACTCTACACAATGCAATGTTCACCAATTTCATCGTAAGAATATCCACATATTATCAAATTTTATAAATTGTATAAATGTGGCGGTTTGCATCTATATGCCACATATAATTTTCAAATCTGAGAATCTTTCGTTTATTTGAATGTACTATGCTAAAGTTATCTGTAGACTTTTCTCATAAACTATTATGAATAGATTTTCGCAGCTGATAATGATACGTTTGTACTTTTTAAAGCGGAGTTATAAGCAATATACTTTTTAATGTTTACATGAAATACTTACGAATTATTAATATATGTAGGTGTATACTAGGATACACCTGATAACCAGTTTTTTAATTTTAACACCTTCCATACACCAGTAATACTGGTCTATGAAAGTTATTAAAAGAAGTATGCAGGTTGACTTTTATTAATAGTCTGTGGTCCATTTTATTTTATAAAGATGGGTCCGCTTTATACTAAATACTACAATGTAGTACTAAATTATATTGAAATGCACACTTCACACGTTTGTAAGTAAACTGCACACTAAAAACTATAAACTACACACACCTAAAATTTAAAAACACACATCAAATTTTAAATTGAAGTGTGACTTTTTAATATTCGAAATTTTTGGCTGATATTTTTGTGAAGTTGGTGTAGATAAAAATATATTTTTGACGGAGGTTTACAGAACGATCTAAATATTTGTTGGTGACCGAATGAAGAATTGCAACGAAGACCGACATTCTGGCTAAAAAAGTATGTTCATCTTCCAGAAGCTCTTTTGCTTTACAAGCATTGCTTACTTAAATAATGAGATCAAGATGTGATATTTTTGTGTATGTCGCACAGTAGGGCTTAAGTGTTGCAATATTTTGATGTTTTATCAATCTTTGAAAAAATTATGCTTTATATTATCTACCTATACTACAATCCATTAAAATCCTTCTTAGTTAGATACGACTTTCATAGTCAGTACTTACACAGTTAATAGATTTTGATAGTCAGTGATTACAGTTACTCTGCCGGGCCTTGCGAAATATCCACCAGATCATTCATATTAAGGGGGGGGTAAGGTTAATTCGTACAAAAAAAGGCATGTTTTTTTAAATTTTTTGTGACGACACAGTTAAAATCTCTTTATAAAAACCAATAGTACATTAAATTATGATATTTGAAAAATATTGTGTAAAATTTTCAAGACGAAATATTAGGTCCTTACATATGAAATTGGCGTTTAGTATGGGAGGAACATAAAGCCGATTTTTTTTATTATAATATATTTATTTAATCAAAGTATGTACCATTGCTATCTATGCACTTTTGCCATCTCATAGGTAGTTCATCGATCCCTTTACTAAAAAAACCATTCGGACGGGAATCAATAAAATCTTTGAAGGCGGTTTGGACTGCCCCATCGGAGTTGAATTTTTTCCTTTGCAAGAAGTTATCCAAATTTCGAAAAAAATGGTAATCTGTTGGGGCAAGGTCCGAAGAGTACGGTGGATGTCTTAGACATTCCAATTGAAGCTCCTCTAATTTGGTAGCCGTCTGTTGTGCAGTGTGTGGTCTAGCGTTATCTGAAGCAGCAGTGGCCTAGAGCGATTAACCAGCCTCGGTTGTTTAGCAGCTAGCTTTTCCATCATGGTTTGCAGTTGCTGACAATAGACATCTGCCGTAATCGTCTGGCCAGATTTAAGAAAGCTGTAGTGAACGACACCAGCACTAGTCTACCAAACGCTCACAAGTAACTTTTTTGGAGTCAATTTTCGCTTGGGGCATGGTTTGGCTGTTTCGGCAGGGTTCAGCCATTGCGATGAGCGCTTCCGATTATCGTACAGGATCCACTTTTCATCACAGGTAATGATTCGATTTAAAATCCCTTCATTATTGTGCCGGTTGAGGAATGCAACGCAGCAGTCAACGCGCGTTTGTTGATTTGCTTCACTCAATTCGTGAGGTACCCACCTTTCAAGCTTTTTCACCTTACCAATTTGCTTCAAGTGGATTAAAACAGTTTTATCACTAACACCGCAGCCTGCAGCTAACGCGGATGTGGTTTGCGATGGATCCGCTTCCACAATAGCCTTCAATTCTTCATTATCAACTTTGGTCTCCGGCCGTCCACGGGGCTTGTTCTGCAGGTCGAAATTTCCAGAACGAAAACGTTGGAACCAAAAACGCACTGTGTTTTCTTTTGCGACACCGTCGCCATACACCTCATTAATCCTTCGAGCCGTTTCTGCAGCACTGGTGCCACGGTGGAACTCGTACTCGTAAATAACGCGATATTTCAAGTTTTTCATTTTGTAAACTGAGTGACGCAAAGAAAAAAACAATTGAGGAAAAAACAAATGAATTATAATTTTCAAAACACAAATACATGAGTAAATAGCTGTATAAATTTGGATTTGG